>JARFJB010002409.1:632500-679551 GCA_036346205.1 Vesta saturnalis | reverse complement strand
TAGCATACAGACTCTGCAGAACGCCATGTTTTGTGCCTATTTTGTAAAGCCCATTATCAGTTAGTTGAAGAACAATGCAAATGATATTTCTAAGCTCCCGTCTTCCACTGTCTACATCGGGTATAGGTACAGTTACATTATCTCCTAGTTTGACTGATTTGTGTAATATTTCAGAGGACGACTTCATCCTTTTAGCTTGTTTCTTCTTCTCTCTTGCTTTCCAATGGCGAAGTAATACGAATTTAGTCAAATGATCTTGGTAGACCTTGATGAACTTGAATTTTCTATCTGGTAGGCTTTGGAAGTCAATTAAGTCCACCTGGCATCTACTGTTCATTTCAGAGTGAACAATTGGTTTGCATATTAATCCTCTCTTCTTCTTCTTGGTTTTCTTTTGTTGGCATGTCTCACACATTGAAAGATAAAGAAGAATCATTTGTTTGGTGACATTTCCATATTTCTTTGATGTTTCTGCCAATAGTCTGTATCTTCCACCGTGTCCTACTGCTACGTGTGCAGCATCGATGACGTCATAAAACTCATTCACAGTAAGATAGTGTTTGATAGTTCATTCGGAACGTGAAACTAGTTTCTTGACGTTTCCAATTCTGAGCAAACCAAATCGCTGTAATCTCCTTTGTTATATTGGGGTCCTTTTCTCTGCGCTCTCAGCCTCCTCCACTTCACAAATAATCTTCTAGTACTTTTCATTTGTAAGTACATTATCATGTGTTTCTTTCTTAGAATCTTCTGATGTCAAAACTTCTTTTAAAAATTTCTGACTCCACTGCTTTTGATCCATCTGAGTTTCAAGAGAAAGGTACACTGGTAAAAAAATTAAATAATAATACATAAAAAAATATTTAAGAAAGCTTTTTTATGCAATGCAATGTAAATGCATTGATTTGATAATTAACGGTGGGTTTATACAGCTTGATTTAGTTTTAAGCATAAGCATAAACATTATCATAAACATAGATTTAACAATTTTAAAACAGGATTGTTTTAATCATTATCATAAACATAAGATTTGCCACTATTGACACATAGCAATGACACAAAGTCATTATCATAAACATAAGATTTGCCACTATTGACACATAATAACGACACAAAGTTGTCTCTGACATCACAATTGATTTGTTTTTTCCATTTTTCAATCGTTTATTATGGTTTTCACGCTTACTTGCTATATTTCAAATTTCGTTTTGACAAGAAAAAACACCTCTAAAATCACGCACATGCCCAGTTGTAATCTCGACATAAAATTGCTATGATGATGTTATTTTGTATAAACAGATGCATCAAAATGTATTCATTTATCTTTTATGCTAATGTTTATGCTTAAAATTAAATCAAGCTGTATAAACTCACCGTAAAGATAAAAAGTTTGCTTACCTTGGAATAAAACCCTAATAAAACTCGAAATAATAAATTTCTCAAATTCACAGAGAAAATATTACACCAACAAACTAGTCATAAATTAAAACGAGAATAAACACTTGTAGATTCGGGCTCAAGACTCACGAAATACAAACTGATTAATTTGTCTACAAGAACTATCAAATGAGTTTTAGTTTGTCGTAGGATAAACTTTCCTAAAAACAGTTTTGGCCTGTAACATATGTATATATATATATATATATATATATATATATATATATATATATATATATATATATATATATCACACATGTACACGTGATCAAATTCAAGTGTGCACTATTGCTAACTTTTTATTATTCAAGGTACGAGTTCGGTTAAATTCGAGAAGTAGTAGTATTCCTTCCGCTGATTAGCGTGGTGGTAACAGAAAAACAATCGCGTTTCCGAGTTATTTTAAAAATCTAGTTTTTTAAATGGGACACCCTGTATATTTTACCTAATCGATTGCCAACGCTTTTCTTAACATAAAGGTTATCATGAATTTCAGCCTAAAACAAAAATAAAGGAGATATATAACTTATCTTCTTGGCGGCATAAAATTTACAATAAAAACAAAACAGAACGAACCAATTAGATTATTTTTGTTAAAATTATTAGAAGAGCTTAAATTAAATGTTTGAATACATCTCCTCCTTGCTCAATACATTTGTGGACACACATAAATGCTATGCTGTGCTACGTGTGATATTAGTTATCGCTATCTAAAGATTTTCGATATTATTGTAACGATTTTGGTAGACCTCGTTTTTTAAAAATCCATCGGTGTAATGACTGGAGAACGTGGAGGTCAACCAACTGGTCTCCTGGTAGCAATAATGGGATCATGAAAAAATTCACTTATCAAATTATTGATGTTTTGAGTATTGTGTGGAGCGCACCATCTTGCTTAAAAAACTCTCTGACGATCAGCTAAATTAAGGTCATCAAAAATTCTTCTATAATGGTTTCTCAAAGGGTTGTGAGGCATAGTCTACAATTGGTACGAGTCCGGCGTACCCCCATCAAAACCTCAAAAACACTCAATCTCTTTAACCGGAGATTGATCTGGTCCTTCGAGTTTATTGAAGTATCAGCACATGGTACTTCAAGCACCACCAACGGCACATCACCACCCCACCCCAAAGAAGTTAGAATGACGACAAGTCAAAGAAAATTAACATTGCGAGCCCCAGCACGTGAAGGAAAAATAAACGGCACAAACAAAACGAAAATGAAATTGGCAAGGCTATGGGAAAGATGCTTACGAATATGAAGAAAGATTCGGCGGAACGGAAGAACAAGGCCTACATTAGTGAGGTCGCAATTCATTGGATACATGGTGGGAAAACGCATCAGCATACATAAGAATATCAGAACTGCAGATAGATGATCATGACTACCACACATCAGAATATTTTAAAAGTTAGGTAAGCTATACAATCACATTAAAAACTATTTGACAGAGCTAGAAAAGAAGCTAACGACCACCTCGCAAGAAGACGATGGGGTCGACAAAGAACAAGAACAGCGGTTGAAACGACAGAAGATCAAGATACAACAATTAGGATCTCTATTACAACAAGAGAAGAAAGATGAAAGAAGAAAACACACCAAGGTACATGAAACAAAATTTCAGGATACCTTTTTCAGACAACGAGTTCGAGAAAACCGAACAATGGTGTGACGAAATATGCATCGAACTCGAAAATAAAATAAAAATGACTGGAGAAAGACATGCAACATCAAGATCCGGAAATAAAGCTCCCATATTTAGGGTGGCTAGAAAATTGGATGACATTCCAAGACATTTTTGACAAAGTGATACACTCCAACAAAAGGTGACAACAATAGAAAAATGCAATATCTTAAAAGCAACGTCGAAGGAGAAGCATCGAAACTAATCCAGCACCTTCAAATAGCAGAATGCAACTACGAAACAGCATGGGAAATTCTCAAGAGCAGATACAACAACAAACGATTAATGGTAAAAATCTAATAGCAAAATTTTAGACTTTCCCATGATTCAAGAAGAGGCTGCAGGTGCGATAAAGGTCTGCATGACACAACTCATGAGTGTCTGGAAGCAATTAAGAACCTGAGTAGAAACAGCCTCCTGGGGTCCTCTTAAGTCACATAGTGGCGCGAAAATGGGACGCAGAACAAACAAACTGTTCGAAAACACCAAATGAAATACCATTGATGAAGGAGGTAATGGAATTCCTCAAGTTAAGATTCCAGTCAATGGAAGCGATGTCCACAAAAATCAAATTATACTCCCACGAGGACCCCCAATGGCATCCCCAATGGCAGGCCAAGCGGCAAACATCTTACTGCCCCAAACAATTTGACTGCAACAGATTCAAAGGGTTGTCAACACAAGCCAGGCTCGCATTCGTTAGAGAAAACGCTATGCTTCAATTGCATGGACCACAGTTCCAAAAATGCCACTCGATTCGACGCTGCACAACGCACCACATTACTCCACCAGGAATACAAAAACCTGCAACGCACCATCAAACAAAATCGGCAGCGCACGCATCGACCAAGGAAGTTGGGGAAGTGTGCGGCTCGGAAAAAAAGGTTCTATTAGCCACAACAGTTGTTAGAATAAAAGATGTCTTCGGTGAACTTCACATGTTACGAATATTAATCGACCCAGGATCACAGGCATCATTCATTACGGAAGAGTCCGCACAATTATTTAAACTGCCAAGGCAAAAGTACACGCCGAAATCAATGGACTAGGAGGGTCGACACCAACCAAGGCAACAGCAAAAGTGAACATTCAACTAAAACCTCTTCACTAACCACTAACCCAGAAGTTATAGTGCTAAAAAAGATCACGGAGAACCTCCCCATGAAACATGGATCTTGTTAGAGATCTACACTCCTAGAAAAGAAGAAGTGACGATAGTCAGCATGGTGTCCGAGAAGAAGAAAAACAAAGTTAAAAATTTTGGGAAACTCGAGGAAATTCCAAGGCCAGTGAAAATGTCCCAACAAGATGAAGAATGTGAAGAACACTACCAACAAACCACTGTGAGGAATCCTGATGGAACTTATACAGTAAAATCACCAAAAAGAACCAGACACGTTACAGAATTCTAGACCATAGTTCGGAGATGAATTAAAAGCCATAGAAGAACTACAGATACCAAGATGGATCCACCACGCCCAAGATAAATTACAATTACACGGGTTCTGCTGTGCATCAGAGAAGGCATACGGGGCAGCAATATGCGATAACCAGTTAAGGGCAAGTAACGTTAATCTCAGCAAAGTCAAAAATAGCACCCGTCAAGACAAAAGCGACCATACCCAAGTTGGAATAGCGGCAGTATTACTGGCAAAGCTATTAAGGAGAACAGCAGAAGCACTAGAAAGTCCAAACATAACTGTGTTTGCATGGAGACTCCATGATAACGATAGCATGGATCAAAGGATTCATCCAGATGGAAAACTTTCGTAGCCAATCGAATTTGGAAATCAATAAACTCGTGCCATATCAACACGTGGAATTACGTCAGCACAAAAAAGTCCAGCAGACATTTTGTCAAGGGGATACCCAGCATCCAAAATAAAGAACAAATCTATATTGTGGAATGGGCCGGAATGACTGAAGACAAACAAATGGGAAGCATACCAAACACCACATACAACCACGGACCTACAGCTCAAGAGATGTCTGACAACCACAAAAAAGAAAAGAATAGCAGCATCATAAACCGATTCTTGTCATTGGAACGACTGCAACGGGTGATCGCCTACTGCAGCCGATTCAGCAAGGACAACGAAGTGAACATAAATACTTAGAATTAGAAAAGCTAGTCAGAGCAATCCATCAAGTCATCATAATGACACAGCACCAGCACTTCGGCAAGGAAGTAGGAAGACTACAAGCACACCGACTGGTATTGAAAAATAACCAACTTTTGACACTCAAGCCATTTATAGATGGAGAAGGTATTATTTGGGAGGAAGACTACACAACTCACAATTGTCATTCTCGAAAAGCGTCCCATAATATTACCACCAGGGCAACAACTTACAAAACTAGGTGTAGAGACTCACCAAAAACACTGCATGGGGACCCAGATCACACCCTACCTGTGCAGGAAGTATTGGATAATAAACGGCAAGAAAGCAGTAAAATTAACCATCCACTTATGCACAACATGCATCACATACAAGAAACAGACAACACACCACCTTATGGGAGAACTGCCCGTGGCTAGGGTAACTCTAATTCATTACTTACACGCAAGCGCACACGCGCACACGACACGCGCGCGCCCGCACACAAGCGCACCGCTCACGCACACGCGCACACGCACACATGCATACACGCACGCACGCCCAACGTGGCGCAGGCCACACCCACGCGGGCCGCCCTAACGCGCCACGCGCGCCCTCACGCCACACGCGCACCCGCACCACACACGCACACACCCCACGCGCACCGCACCGCACACGCGCACACCACACGACGCCTACACAACATACACTACACATACACATCCAAACATACACATACCAAACATACACATACACATAACAACACATACACATAACATACACAACACATACAACACATACACATAACATACACATACACATACACATACAACATACAACACATAAATACATACACATACACATACACATACACAAACATAACATACAACATACACAACATACAACACATACATACACATACACATACACAACAACACATACATACACATACACATACACATACAACACATACACATAACATACATACACATACAAACATACACATACACATACAACATACACATCAAACAACACATACACAACACATACATACAAACACATACAAACATACACATAACATACACATACACATACACATACACATACATACACATACATACACATAACATACACATACAACATACACACAACATACACATACACATACACATACACAACATACACATACACATAACATACACATACATATACACATACACAAACACACACTCAGACAAAATTTATTTTGCTCAAATTTTGCTTTTGGACATATCGACCATTTTAAAACTGAGCCAATAAAACTTGAAAATTTTTTAGTGATACAGTACTTCCCACCCGTTGGATGTGGAAGTAAAAATGATCGAAACGTTTAAAGTTTTAATATCTTCGCATTGACGCTGATGAAAACTCAAAAAATGGCACGCGATCAGATTTGTGACTGGCTCGCGTGAATGTTAAATGTGAATTCAGTTCAGACTTAATGCAGCAATGAAAATTCGTAAAACCAACTGTTTAGAAATCTTTGTTTAAATTTTCCTATATATCTTCTATTGCACTACGTAAAATGCGAAAATGTTTTGGATTACATTTGTTTGATCAAAATCAATTACAATATCAATTTTATATGAAATTTTTAGGATTCACCCTGAAAAGTGACGTTATCAAAGTTATGTTTGGTACATTTAAATTGACGCCAAAGTGTAAAATTCATATGCAATACTGATTGATCAAGACATAATCTTTCACACGCTGTTTTGTTGTATTTCTTAACAATTTTGTTGAATTTATTATAAATTTTATGGAAGTGGCGCCTCTATAATTTGCCCTTAAAACTAAAATAAGTCACAGTTTGATCAGTGACGGTTCGTTATCTTTTAAATTCTCTATTGGATGCTACTTTATTTTTAATGTAAACATGAATTTATACTTCGCTTTAAAATTCATTTAATAGTTTTGCATGTTAAGTTGCAACTTACTTTGAACTTGAATATAAGATTTACGTTATATTTATACTATATATATATATATATATATATATATATATATATAGTATAATTTTACTAATTTAATGAATCTTATGCGATTCAGTTTCAAATTTATGAGGTTTATTGTATATCGTTGTTATGTATTCATCCGATACACTAGGATTCATCTTTTAGACTTGGCGTTACTTCCTGTAGTATTAATAAAAGGGTTTTCCAACATTTGGCCAAGTTTCGACAAGATCGAGCGTGATGGGTGTGTGTGTGTGCGAGTGGGCGCGTATGCGTGCAGTGGTGGGTGGGCGTATGTGTGCGCGCGTACGAAGTACTTGCGTGTGTGCGTGGGTGTGTTCGTTTGCGTGTGTTCTGTGGTGTGCGTGTGGGGCGTGCGTGCATTGTGCGTTTGCGCGTGTGCGCGTGAACGTGAGCGTGTGAGCGTGCGTGCGCGTATGCGTGTGTGTGCGTGTGGTTGGATATATTTGTGTTAATGTGTGGATGTGTGGATGGGTATTGTGGATGTTTGGCCGGTGGATGTGTGGATATGAGGATGCGTAGATGTATGGATGTGTGGATATATGGATTCGTGTATGAGTTGTGTGGTTGTGTGGATGCTTGTTTTAATTTCGTTTGGAGCTGATCAGATTTTGTGAGAAACAGCTGTATATTTCAAGGATATAAAAACCAATATACAGCCCTTAATTAGATTAATTATGTTCTACGCAATTTTTGATACAACGAGTAATTTAGCAGCAAAACAATCCTAAGGTAGAATTTAAGTATTAGGTCAAATTTTTCAATGTCTGAATAATGATTAATTGGATAAGAAAATGTGTACACATATTTTTGAAAATTTTGTTTTACTTAACTTTTCTTTATAAAGTTTCTTAATATAAAGCGAAATAAGGAACAAATTAATTAAATGTGATTGAAAACGCTGAAACTGTATTATCAATATTTTTATAGAAGCGCACGCCTTTGAAATTTTTTAAGTTGACGTCTAGATTCTATTAACCTCTGACATGAAATTTTAAACGTCTGTTTGGCATAGATTATTGTTTTTGTTTTTACAATGTTGCCTACTTTCGTAATGAACTTATTATAAAAGAGGTTGCACAATTATCTTGAAAGAATTGTTATTAAAATTATTTCATTTCTTCGTTTTGTAGGTCGGGTGTTGTTCCACATCAGATATTTTAATACCTTTTAATGAGGACTGGAATTATCATGGTAGTAAGTTATCCGGCGCGCGTTGTTTTGTCTAATTTTTGAAAAACCTCTGCCAAACAATACCAATTACAATTGACTATTTTAAAAACCTCTATAACCTCGGTTGAGATCGTTTGTTTGTGAGTGTTTCAAAATATATTTCCAACTTTGAGCGGTGTGTGCATACAAGAAAAGTTGTTTTCGGAATTCTTGTTGGATAAGTTAGCATAGTCTCGTTTTTCTGACAGTTTAGTTTAAATTTAATTCGTGGAGTGAGTATAAGGTGTTTTGAAAGTGTTAAAACATTTGCGAACGAAAAAAATCTTTTGCAAAATTTGGGCAAAATGTTGTTATTTTTTATTGCAATGATACTGAAACAGTCCTTATCACATTCGATTAGTCGGTTAAGATAAAAACATCTTGTTAACTTTTTAATTATCTTGAATAACGGTGGAGTTTCCTAAATAAGATCTTGGGAGTGACCTGAACTTTAAACTATAATGAATCAGGAGTATAATCGAATACGCGTGTTAACCCAACATTAATGAAAAGATGAGAGAGGCTTTTATCTGCGTAATAGTGATCATTACGTTATGTTCTAAAACACTAAAATAAGATTTTGGTTATAATTAAGCTTTATTGTAATTGTTTTGTTCTTCATTTTAGTAATTCTAAATTACTATTATATTAAGCATTTATGCTATCGATTATGTTAACGGATGGTACACGTTTGCTCGCAAATTGGTCATATTACTTTGAATAGGTTAATGTTTTTTTATTCTTCCTAATTAAGTCCATTTAATTTAATTACGTTTGATGGTTGACCACGTTTATAATTAGGTCATCTTTTTTACTCATTTACAGCAATACACTTTTGTTCACTTTTATGATCTCTACTTGACCATTGTAAAATCCACATTAAGTGCATATGATTTCTATGTAGTCATGAATTTCAAAGTAGTGCATCAGTTAATATTTTGAATAATTTTGCAGATTACTTTTCAAATTTTAAATTATATAGAATGTACCTTTTTGTGTTTATCTTTCCTATTGACGCTTTTTTATAAATAAAGTAAACGTTATTCTAAATAAACTGACCTGAAATTTTGATTAAAAGTACTGGTAAGTGTTTAGTAATTTTGCAGTTGTACGTTAGATGACTAGTATAAGCAATATTATTGCAACTCAAGTACTTTTTTTAATCAAGCGGGCATATGATATCTGCATTTCTTGATTTGGGACTGAGTGGCGCTTCATATTTTGCAAATATTGACAGTAATTTTAGTAACAATTATCGCCCATCAGTGTTACGCGTTATTTAGACAATAGATAAATACTTAACGTTTATATTAAAAATACTTGTTAATTACTTGCAGATTTAATTTAACTTATAAATAAAAACAAATCAAATTCACAATAATTTTATAATTCCGTATGTTTTTAGTCCAATCTTCTTCAATCATACTAGCACCTTTTTCCAATCATCATAATGGCTGCATTCGTGTTACAACTGATCATTTTGGGTATAATCGACCCGTCGATAACTCTGATTCCTTTTACACCATAAATTCTCAATCTTGCATCAACAACCGCGTTGGGATCACTTATTGGGCCCATCTTGCAAGTACCGACCAGATGGTAAACAGTTGTTGCTAGATTTTCAGTGCGCATTTCCAGTAATCTTCGCTGTCACGCTGGAAATGTTTGCAATTCTTCAAATCTAAGTGCACCATTTTCGGATTGTAACCTGAAAACGCTCTGGTTGTGCTTAAATTTTGGTAAAATCGAATTCCCTCGTACATAATTTGAATATCTTCATCGTTTTCATCACTCATGTAATTGGTGATAATTTTGGGAATGTCGTACGGATTTGAGCTTCGTAAAAATTTCACCAATTGATTTTGGGTAGGTTAGCGATGGTATTAATACAAGAAGATGTGATTTTGCATTATTTTCATTTTGTGTTTCGATTACTTCATCTGGCAGCTTTAATGTATTTTGGATCTCCTTCAATGCACCATATACATCATTTTGTGAACATAAGTGTAGTACATTTCTAAAGTAGGGTATTTTGAGCCGAATTTACTATCATAGAAAAGTATCAAATTTTCAATCCCTGATCTGGACATTGGGCCGACTCTATGTCTGAAGTATTGGTACCATTCGTCTACGATGTCATCACGAGTTCTTGTGACCAATGCATTATCAGCAACATTAAATATTAAACCAGCAAACATTATGTGGTCTTGAAGATTTTGTCCCACTTTTAGATTTTTGATCACTGGAATTCCCATTTGGCGTAAGTGATCTTCTGGACCAATTCCCGAATTCATTAAAATTTGTGGGGAATTCACGCTTCCCGCTGATAGTATCACTTCCATGCGGGATGTAATGGCTAATATTTGACCATTGATACGTACTTCAACACCGGTAACTGAAAGATCGTCAGAAACTAAGACTTTGCCAACCTGAGCATTTAAAGCCACATACAAATTCTCCCTATTCTTTGCCTTTGCTATGAATGCTTTTGCAGCACTGTATCTTACACCCCAATATTTGTGTACGCATCCAGATACCCGATAGGTTGCTCTTCTTTATATTCATTCCCCTTCCGGTAAGCCTTAATTATTGTTTCTCTTATTGGATTAGGGTTGAAATATTGACCAAGCTTTAAATCTCCCTCTTTCCCAAAGCGTTCATCCTCAACCCCTTGCAAATCTTCGATTTTCTGAAAATGTTCTAAGACAGAATGAAAATCCCAACCAGGATTGCCATTTTCTGCCCATGCATCATAATCTTTCTGGTTTCCACGTATATACAGCATACCATTAATTGTGCTACTGCCGCCCAATCCTTTACCTCGTGGACATACGCATGTTTTACCTTTCAATCCCAAACATGCGGTTTTAGAGGTCTCAAAATCGTATCCCCAATCTTCTTCGGTTTTGACTAAAGTATAAAATGCAATGGGTATCTACAGAAAGAAATATTTAAACTAAACACTGAGATAATCAAATTTTACCAGAACCGGATGATGGGTATCCACCGGCTTCTAATAAAAGGATTTTCCAGTTTGGATTTTCTGACAGCCTACTAGCCACTCTTGATCCAGCCGATCCTGCTCCAACAATAATGAAATCAAATTCGTCGCCATTTTTAAATGGGGTCCGTAATCAGGTGGAATAAGTCACTTGGTGTAAGAATACATTGTGACGCGAGTAATGTATTTATTACAGCCATGAACCGTGATGAAGTTCCAGTAAGTGCTGTGGGGCAAGGTGTGTAAAATCCATCTTGTGTAATTCTACAACAAAAAAGGTTGATATATTATTACTATTGGTTGAACTTGGTAAGGAATTGAATAGTTTATTATCAAATTCACGAAATATTTTAATTAATAACCTAAATGCGTTTGACAATTAAACATGGTGGACGATATCACTCCATTGATGCTACCATGTACTAAACTAATTTTGTCCTCTTACACAACCTGTCGAAAAAATGGCCATAATGCACATGCATTCGTACGCAGTTCAACCTAATAATGCAACCTCCTATCTATCAATATTACGGTACAGTACAATTCTTTACTATACTTACAGTTGCATAAAGCACGCTACGGTTCTGCCGACCGGCACGGTACGTACGATAAGTACAGTACAATATAGCACAATACACAAGCACAGGACCGTACATCATAGTATAGTATACTGTACAGTACAATATATTGCAGTTCAATAAAAGTACTTAATACTTAAACGATTTAAATTCAAAATTTTATATTGTATATGAATAATGGTTCTGTTAAAATCAAAATTTTTTTTTTTATCTACAACAAAAATGCCTAGTGGTGTTCGTTTTAATTTCAAAGAATATAGTATAAACGCTTAACACAGTACAGTACAGTTTAGTACAGTATAGAGCAGCACAAATCAGTCGAGTGCAAGGCGATACAGTACAGTACACTGTACAACAAGAAAGTCTGTACCGTGTATCCGATTTCGTTGTTTTAGTTGTTTTTAAAGATATAGTTGTTATTATGAAAGGTAGACGTTTTCAGTTTTTACATTCACGTACTACTTTGTAGACCTAGATTTCATGGCAAAATCGAAAATTTAGTATCTTCTTTTGTTTTCAACTTACAGCCAAACGTCGATATTTCTACACTTTTTCAAGGTCTTATACCTCGCTTAATACTATGATACTGATATATTTCGTCAACGATTACTTATATAATGCGAAGTGTCGAATTCAGTGGCGTGCTTAGAATTTTTCTAGCGGGTGCGGTTTTTTAGTAATAATATAAACTTGCATTTTTTAAATGGAAATCATAGATAGCGTAACGACCATTAGCTGCAGTTCTTCCTTAGCTTTTCCAAAATATAAATATTCGTGGAAAACATCTTCCAAATATTTTTCCCACAATGCTTTGGCAGTGAGGAATTACTTAGTTTTCTAGTTTTCCAAATAGTTTTGGTATAAGTCTAAAACAAAAGAAGATACTAAATTTTCGACTTTGCCATGAAATCTAGGTCAACAAAAATTTAAAAGTTATTATAAGTTTTTGTTATGAATGAATATTCCATTAATATAAGTAATTTGATTGTAATCTCTTATTTTAAATTAATATTCTAAACATCATTTTAAACCTTTGCAGTTGGTTACCGGGTTCTAGCAAATAGTGGTTAAATCCTACCAGGAAACTTTTTTTGATTTAATAAAATTAGTAAAATTTAAAAAGTTTTTTTTTTTTAGAATAAATTTATAATAAAGTTAGTACAATTATTTAGGACATATTTAAAAATATGAGAAGAGTTTTAATATAAAATTATTATTTATAAATTTATTTTATTTTAAAATAAATTTTTTAAAGTTTTTAAAAATTACGATAAATTTTAATCAAGTTGAGACAATTTTTATACATTAAGTATGGAAGAATAAAAAAATATTTGGATAGAAAAAATAACCCATTTTTTAATTAATAATTTATAAAAATTATTTAAAAGTAATTACGATTTTAACAATTACAGATGTAACAGTTTTCTTAATATTTACCGATCAACAATGATTTTCCATATAGTTGAGAACGTAATTGGTGCTATCTAGCATGGCAAAATATTGGCTAAACTGCGGA
This sequence comes from Vesta saturnalis, assembly GCA_036346205.1. Taxonomy (NCBI): domain Eukaryota; kingdom Metazoa; phylum Arthropoda; class Insecta; order Coleoptera; family Lampyridae; genus Vesta; species Vesta saturnalis. Next base: position 666,009 of record JARFJB010002409.1, on the reverse strand, counting down.
TATTGGTTGAAAACTTTGTATTCCGCCTCGGGTGTAGTGTTGCATGAACTTTCCATCTCTACAGAGTGTTGCACTGAAACTCGCAAGAATCTTTGAAATATGTGTCACTAGGGACATGACTTCACTTGAGGCTAGGACAAACTAGTCGAAGTTCCTTATTTACAAGATAGTCATAAGCTCCATGATCGCCTCTTCTTACATACGAAGCATTTAACCGTGATTTTCTTTCTGCTCGCCATTTTTCCACATCTAAAAACTAGATGGCGCTTTCTTTTGGCAGAAGAACAGCGCAATTCTGAACATATTGAATGAGGCGTTTTGGTTTTGGAAATTTGCAATACCAAATTCTATGGAGCAGCGTCTGAAATTCAACACGCCATCAACTGTGCCATTTCTCATAATAATACATGCCGTGGCTCGTCTTAGATATATGAAAAATCTCTTCTAGACGTTGATAAAAATCTATTGTTGTTGAAAAAGTGTTTACAAGGTTTTGGCTTCCACTCAGTGCAATAAATTTGTAGGAGAAATTGTCTAGTTCTCAACGAGTGATCGCATCAATCGCCCAGCAACTCAAGTAGAAATGATTCGTTCGATTACCGAAAATTCCGGTTAATTTTTCGCCTTTTTTGTATCATGTTACTTTTGTTTCGCTGATCATTTAAATTCTTTCCATTGTAATGATTTATTTACTTTGACTATGTTAATCTCAACTCATGCGGCTACCTTACTGTACAATTCTAAATGTCAATCAGATATCCTAGAGTTGTTTCCCTGTTGAGGTATGAATTGAGAATCTTCTCATTGTCGGTCCTTCTACACTCAATTAGGGATCCAATGACTAAACCACTCCCTTAGGAAGAGGTTCTGTAGAAGACTTCCAACTTTAGAACAAATAATAAGTAACCAACGAATAGATGAAGGCATTGTAAGGTTTGAAAAACCCAGATTATGGAACCTTGCATAACATAATTGCCCAAAGTTCTCATCTAAAGGCCGACCACGTATCGTTAGGGAATCAACCAAAGATAAGTATCTGCAACGACAGACCAAGGTCACATATTGCATAACATATATACTAACGTGACCTCATGAAGCAAAGGAGACCTGATATCGGTCAAGACGCTCAGAAAACACACAAGAATAATGTATTAGATCATAGATAGTGACCCTGTTTCTGAACCTTTAATAAATGCATTAACAGTATCTAGGCTACCCATACAAACGCATATTCCAAACAACATGACATCGTTCACTTCGCCCATAAATACAAAACCGTCACATGAATCGTTCTCACTAAACATTGATATCTACTGAAAATGTTGTTTATAGCTGTGTTGGTTATATAAATATTAGAAGAAATAAACAGCTAAATTGATGGGTTTATTTTCGGTACTTATAATTACCAAGTCTAATCTTAACACATTTTAGTTGACGTTTCGCCCTTTAGTATGGGCTTAATCATAACTTTAATTAGTACATACATCTGCAAATAAAAGAATATTGTGATAAAGGTATACAGGCATTTTTTTTTTAATTTACTAAACAACATACAAGGCCAAGCACCAGAATTGAACGAGCACAATATAACAACTTACCGAAACAATTTAAAAGGTTTTGTTTGTTTTTTTGGTTTTATACGTTTTTGATGAGGAGGGAATATGGTCACCTCCAATTATATGTTGTAACATCAGTATTACGGTATTTTACAGCACGATTAGAATAATTTAAAGAAAGGTTGAAAACGTGGTCGTTCTTTATGACGTATGACAGGATGAATTTAATAAATGGAAATGATAAATTAGTGGATAGGGCCATCTATGTGAGACTAGAAGTATTTAAAGAAAAAAAAGTATTGATATTGTAATGGAAAAAATTTTTAATTTTATAAGATTGAAATTGTGAATAATTATGGTTATATGATAATACTGTAATATATATTGCTTAGGTTGTGTATATCTGTCCGAAAATTAATTGAGTTTTTTTGTTGTTTAATTTCTATCATTTCAAGAATGAGGCGTTTTCTTAGGTTAGGTTCAATTTTTAAAATTTTTGGATTTTCAAAATCAAAATTGTTAAATTAACATGTTCAGTTAAATTTTTGGGTTCAAATTGCAATGGTTTTTATAGGTTGTTGTGTTGTTGTGTTCGGTTTTAAAATTGCTTTGTTTGAAAATTTAATACCAAAAATATTTTTTCTTTATGTCATATCTATGTAAAAAATTTAGCTATTAAAAGGCACTTAACAAATTATTAAAATTAAAAATTTGTTTCTTAAATTAAATTCATCAAAAAATAATTTTTTATCTATTTTTCACATATAAAAATAATCTATAATCAAATAAGGGCTTGCGATGAAAATTTATAAATACATTTTGTTTGGAATCAGACAGCCAACTTCATAATATAACCCTATATCAAAGTATGTTGACGATATCCTCTTATGCAAAAGACCACATAAACACAATCCTGGATATGTTCAACAACTAAATTAATCAAATTTACATTAAATTAAAAATAAAATACAATAAATTTTCTTATACAACATTAATAAATTCAAATGGCACCATAAAGATAACTGGTATGTAAGTCAATAAAATCTGACCGATAAAAATTTTAACCGGTTAAAAAAATCAATAGTAACAAGAATCGAGTGAATACAATTATCCTAAGATTTTATAAAAAAAAAAATGTACAAATATCTTAATCAATAATAACTATTGAAATTTCATAACAAACATATTAATACGTTTAGAAAAATTTCTTTCTCACAAATAAAATCATTATGATATATGAATTAAAAAATTGTCTTGGTGATAATTTTAACCATAACATAAACATAAACAATATGTACACCAATATATACAATTTATCTGAGAAGTTACATACAATTTTAAAAATTTAACCTCAGGTTTTCAATAATACAAACACTATCAAAATGAATTTTATCACACCTTAAAGATCAACTCCCCCATTAAACTCAAACCTAATTTATTGTTACATGTTTATGTAGTATTTGGTCAAACAAAGCAATATATTAAAAAAACAACAACACAAAACCTATAAAAAACTATTCAATGTTGAACCCAAAAATTTTAACTGAACATGCATTAACTAATTTACACAATTTTGATTTTGAAAATCCAAAATTTTAAAATTGAACCTAATGAAAACGCCTCATTCTTGAAATGATAGAAATTAAACGACAAAAAACTCAATTAATTTTCGGACAGTTCACAATAAGCAATATATATTAATTTATCATATAACCATAATTATTCCATTTCAATCTTATAAAATTAAAAAATTTTTCCATTACAATATCAATATTTTTTTTTCTTTTAAATATTCTCCAGTCTCACATAGATGGTATCCACTAATTTATCATTTTCATTTATTAAATTACCTGTCATACGTATAAGAACGACCATTTTCAATTTCTTTAAATTATTCTAGTCGAAAATACCTAATACTGATGTTACAACATATAATTATAATATTTTATCAAAAATGTATAAAACCAAAAAAAAACAAAATTTTTAAATTGTTTGGAATTTACCTATTTTTGTTCAATTCTGGGTTCCTTGTATGCTTGTTTGGAAAATTTTTAAAAAAATCCTTATACCTTTATCAAAATATTCTTTTTTTTGCAGATTATGTACTAATTAAAGTTATATTAAGCCCATATTAAACAAACGTCAACTAAAATTGTTAAATTGACTTGGTAATTATAAGTACCAAAATAAACCCATAAATTTGCTTTTATTTCTTCTAATATTTTTATTGATATCTGTTGTATATATGCATGTTGACCCATGAGTATTACATGTCTTAATCATGGTTGTCATTTTCTTTGTTGAACTCTTCAAGGAAAGTTCATAACCTCTTTGTCATATTACAGTTCTTTGAATTAGCAACAAGTTCATTGACCTCTTAAAGGTCAAAATTTTAACCTCAATTCTTAAAAAAAGGACCAGTTCTGAAATTCCCTCTTCAAGGTAACGTTTTTTCATCAATGTCCTATAACAATTCTTAAAATATCAAAACAGAATCAGCTAATAAAAAGTTTAGAAACATTAAAACAGGTCAAAAACAGCTTAAAACAGATCAAACGGCTGAAATTAGGCCAAAAATGATTGATAATAAGCATTAAAAATAAAAAATATATCTGATATTTTAAAATAAAGTTTGTTATAAGTTCTGTATTGTGGATATTGTTTTAATTATAAGCTATTTAGTCTGTTTATATTTATACATTAGAATATTTTATTTTTGTAAATTGTCTGATATTTGGAATTTGTTACGTTACATTAAAAACATTTTATTACATTAAATTACATTACATTATGGTATGGCAGTATTAAAAATATGGAACCAATTATACAACTAGGTACATTTTAATTTAAGTGCAATAATCAAGATACTTAATTTTCACAACAAATGCAACAAAATTTTTATAATTGTAATTTTTGAAATTGTTATTAATTTTCGTTAATTCCCGTAATATAAGCTTTGTGAGTATAAACACAAAACTTAATATAAGTTTTGAATATCATTGTTGCCATTTATAATCTTCTGTGGTATTTTAAAACATATTTTTTTAAGTTTAGTTAGTTCCTTATTGTGAGGATTGTTTATATTTGAATGTAATGGGTAAAACATTATCACTTTATTCTGGTTGGATTTTTTAATACTGAAGCAATAAATTTTTTTTAAACCGTATTTAAGCATTTCGAAATTATGAATAATTTTAACATATTTATTAATTTCACTCATTCAAATAAATTCAAATTCCATATGTCAGGCGATTGATAAAAATTTTTCGGTAAAGGTCCTTGGACGAGATATTAAAACCCTGATTTTTGGAAAACAAGAAATTGCCACTCGATAAAATTCTAGTCAGTTTAAACACAAAATTCTTAATATTCACCTTAAGTTTCAAAAAGTATGTCCAATTGATTAAATTTATTTGAATCCAAAATGATGAAATATATTTAAAACATAGAATTTAAAATACTTGCTCCAATAGCAAATGCTTTATGACAGAATATATACCTAATTTTGGAATAGAATAACTTAGTACAAATGGTATGTATGCTTCTTTGTGAATAACATTTATATCAAAGATACTTTTGTTTACTCTACATATAATATTTAATGTTTTTTCAAAATGGCTATATAACAGACTTGAATATTTAGATCTGAAATTATTCAAATTCTTTTAAGAAATATTGTATGTTTTCTTAATTCCAAAAACAAAAGGAAATGTAATTGATACATGACTTTATAATGGACCTTACACAAAATTTTGAAAAACATTTTCTTCTTTAAAGCTAAAATTATTGGAATTAACGACTTTAAAAATAAGAAAAAACATATCTCTTTATATATATATATATATATATATATATTATATATATATATATATATATATATATTACATAATATACAATATATATATATATATATATATATTTTAATTAAATTAATTGTCGTTGAACATGGTTTCAATATAAAATATTTTAGTCAAAAACTTAAACCTGTTGATGTTCAAACACCTGGAAGACAAGTCTTGTACCTGTTTTTTTTTAGCAAAAGTTCTTTGTGTAACTTTCTTGTAATTTTATAAAATAATACAATATAAAATTGTTTGAGAATAATGTGTTTACTTTATTTAAAACCACAAAAACCCACTTGTCAGTATCCGCGATTAAATTGACTTAATCAGAAGAATAAATTTAATTATTTGCAAAATAGGTTCAGTAATATCCATATTCTTTATAAATAATTTTATTTATGGAATGATAAATGAACATTACTTTTAGACAACAATTACGTTGTATCTAGTTTAACTGGTACTTAGTATTAAATGAAGCTTTACACCCTCTTAATTAATTAGCTTTAGCAACTGAAAATTAGCAAATATTTGCATTTTCCCTATTTTCAAAATGTTTTACTTACTTTGGGAAACCTATTGTCGGTTTTGGAAAATATTCACAGTTCTGCCATACCTAAATAATAGTAAAAATTGTTATTGGAAAATAATGTAAATTTTTTTTAAAGCTTAAATCCACTGATTTGTTAAGGTATGTTATTCGATGACGTTGGAAACATCAATATTACATTTACATTTAAACTAAATTCTAATAATGTTACAAATAATTTTTTTTGATATCCAGAATTATAATGTGGATGTAAATATTGCAGCATTAGGTAACCTCAAAGTGGTTATTGATAGTGTAGATGTGTTTATATGAGCGACGGATACAGCTTGGAATTTTAAATTCGTTTTTGTTCGATTTGGTTCGGGGTAGCTCTGACTAATTTTTCAACATTTTCACAGTTGCGATTGGTCGTAACACTTCTTTTTTCTCTGAATAAGCTTCCGTAGTCGAAGTGGCGAACAAGAGCATTTATCAAAAATTTGCAAATGCAGCAATTGAAGTAAGAATTATGGGCACATACTAATTTGCTCCATGCTGAATTAAATCTTCCAATAAGCATATCTCTAACTTAAGAAAGGGCAACGTGAACGGATATAAAAGTACACAATGCAAGAGTTTCTTTTGTTATGAAGGTCAAATCCGGGTAACATGTTTAAATAGTTAAACATTTAAATGAAAGTGTAACACAAACAAGAACTTGGGAAACTCAGAAGATTTTATTAGGACAGAGACAGTAAACGTTTGCAACAAATTAATATTTGCGCAAAATCCTGATAACTAGTTTGAATTTGAGGAAAAGGAAATATGTCCATTCTGTAAAGCTGTCATTCGAATTAATTGAAATGTTCTAGGGTGGTTTGAACGTGAACGTGAAGGATCAGCTTTCTCAATCGGGTGTTTATGAATTACAATGTAGTTCATGTAACCGTAACTATATAGGTCAAACGGGGCGCTTCTTTAATAATAGGTTTGCGGAACACATCAATTGTATTAAAAAGAACAACCGCACTTCCCAAAGATCAGCCTTAGCTCATCACATCTTATCTACTAACCACAACTTTAATCCCGGAAAATTTGTAATTTTTCCATATATGTGATAAAGCGAATAAACTCATGTTTTTGGAAATATTAGAAATCCATAAACAATTAAAAATAAACCCCAGGACTGTCTTAATGAAGTACTCAATTTCAATAAAGATTTCATATTTTTGAATTAATATTACGATTTAGGTAACTGGCAACACTTGTGGCTAACTTCTCCCTTTTGCAACAGTTACTTCAAGGCAGCCGTCTTTCGTTAAAATTATCCCTTGATATAATTAATATTTAAACCAATTTTTTTTCCTGTGAGTACCTTCATCGATTGTTGTTTCTTTTATGAAAAACTCTTTCTTATAGCACAATGAATTTGGTAAATTAAAATTAAAATTTAGTTCATAACCTCATAAGAAGTTGACCACATGCGTTGAATTACGTATTAATCAGTTTATTAATCTTCAAATTATAAATTTATATTGGATTGAAAGTTGGATTAAACCACTATGATTGTCAATTCACTCCTATATTTCAACATGGGCTTGAATTTTGTAATCCCTCCCGTCATGGGATTTAATGTCTAATATTACTAGGAAGTTTAACTTTAACTGTATTTTTCTTGTCGAAGTTATGAGTTCCTCATCAAGGCCTCATTTGTGCTTTTGCTGTTAATTGAGTAGATTGTTGACACATTAACTTAATCGTTGAGACTCGCCTTTGATGGAATCACAGGTAAAAGGGTGTATCGCAATTTTTTTTCTTGATGTGTACGTCAAAGCATATTTTGATATTGACTAACTCTACGCCTTATGCGTTTTAACTAGAATAATTTGTGTTATTGTGCATTTTAATATATATATATATATATATATATATATATATATATACTCGTACTTGCACTTGTAAGTATTTGTTAGTTTTCATAAATAAAATAAAATTACTATAGTTTAAGGTTTGAAGATTTTTTTTACTTATAATTTTCCCGAACAGGCTACGATTTGCCCAACCTGCTAAAGCACTCAGGCACACTGGGAGGGTTTAGGTATATTGTTAGGCTGTTTATGAATGGCTACCTTAAATTGATTTAGATCAAAGTTTGAAGGAAAACAGGAACTGGGTAGTGCATTCCACAATTTGGTCGCTGTGTGGAAAAATGTAGATTGAGTCCGTTTAGTGTGACACGATGGAATTTTGAGTGCGTAATTATGGTGTGAATGGGCAAACCGAGTATTCCTATCGAAGATAGCCTGCGAAGGTATTAAGGAGTGTATTTCGGAGTCACACTTGCCATGGTAATAGCGATAGAACAAGGAAAGAACCGAAACTATTCTTCTATGCTCAAGAGGCTGTAGGTCAGAAGTCAGAGACGGGTCATTTATAAGCCTGATAGCTCTTTTTGGATGCGGTTTACCATATCAAGGGCGTATTGGGGAGCACTGACCCAGAGGTGGGAATTGTATTCCAGATGAGGTCGAATTTGAGCCTTATACAGTAAAAGGAGTTGTTGCGATGTGAAGTACTGTTTAGATCTGTATAGAAAGCCCAGTTTACGGGCAACTGTTTTGCTGGCTGACAAAAGGTGGTCAACCCATGAAAGGTTCGATGATACGGACATCCCTAACATAGAAATAGAGTTTGAAAACTTGAGTTCTAAGCCATTCATATTTACAGCAGGAAATGATCGGTCTTTCTTGGCGGACACAAGGTAACACTGCGTTTTGTCGGCGTAGATTATTCCTTCCCCATTCAAGGACACGTTCTAAGTCACTGTTGATTGAGGCTGCCATTTTCACCTTAACGTCCTGACTAGACTTATTGTTGTGGAAAAACTGAGAAGAACTACAATGTAGAGTGCTGTCGTCTGCAAAACAATGGATCGGGTTAGTTGTTGAGGAAATGAGGTTATTTATGTATAGCAGGAAAAGTGTGGGAGCTATCACTGATCCTTGGAGTACTCCCACGTTAATAGTAGTTTCTTTCGAAAAGAAGCCATCGACGACAACGCGTATACGTCTTTTGTCAAGAATGCTGGATATCCAATTGATGAGCGTATCTGATAATCCGAACGAAGTGAGCTTGGCAAGTAGGCACTTGTGCCAAACCTGGTCAAAAGCTTTTGAAATATCTAAAGCTACTACGACTGTTTCACCGGACCTCTCTAATGTGTTATTCCAAAGTTGGGTGACATATGAAAGAAGATCACCGTTGATCGACTCTGTCTGAACCCATACTGGTGGTCGTTTAAGAGTTCTTTGGACTTGAGGAACGAAAGTAGTTGGTGGTTGATGGCTTTCTCCATCATTTTCGACAGAATGGATGTGATAGCTAGGTGACAATGTTTGAGGTCGGTTTTAGTCACCTTGTAACTAATTTTAACATTTTCAAATGACGATGTGGAGATCGAAGGTTTAGTGTTTTCTAAGTATACCTCTGATCAGGTCGGTTATCCAAAAGAACGTGGGAAAGCGATGAAATTTACTCAGTTAAGATCGATACTTTGCAGTATGAAAGTCGAATATTATTATTTTACTAAATTCTCATTCGTAGCAGTGGTTAAAGTTGTAGTCATTAGTAGTTTCAAATACTGGAACCCAATTTCGTGTAAGTATCAAATTAGTATTTCAAACTCAATAGTTTTTGCTTATGTATGTTTTTATGGTCACTAAAATGTGCTAAGAGCTTCCAGATAATATTAGATTTTGATATTCCCTCTTTGTACAAAAGTAACTTTGATGCATAATTGACTGTGGATGGTGACGCTAAACAAAGTTGATAGAAAATGGTATTTTTTGTTCCAGACGAGGTTTAACTCTTCAGCAGAATGTTTACAGCAACGAAGATGACAATAAAAAAAAATATATATATATATATGTATATATATATATATATATATATATATATATATATATATATATATATATATATATATATATATATAAATTAATATAAAAAATTTTATAAAAATATAAATATTAATATATTATAAAATAATATTATAAATTTTAAAAAAAAAAAAAAAATTAAAATTAAAATAAATTAAATTAATATAAAAAAAAATAATATTAAAAAATAAATAAAAAAATAAAAATATAATATAAAAAAAAAAAAATATAAATATTGTTAAAATTTGTAATAGAAAAAAAAAAAAAAAAAAAAAAATTTAAAAAAAAAAAATAATATATTTTTTTTTTCAAAAAAAATTAAAAAAAGATTTAAAAAAAAAAATATAATAAAAAAAAAAATATAATAATAAAAAAAAAAAAAAAAAAAAAAAAAATAAAAATAAAAATATTATAATAATAATAAAAAAAAAATAAAAAATATATAAATAAATAAATAAAAAATAAAAATAAATATATAAAAATATATAAATAATATATATATAAAAAGTATATATGTTAAAAAAATAAAATAATAAAAAAAAAAAATATATTTATTAATTTAATAAAAATATAAATATAATATAATAAAATATAAAATAAAAATAAAAATATATATTAATAATATATAATAAAAAATAAAATTATAATATATAAATATATAAAAAATATAATATATATTAAATATTTTAAAATAAAAAAATAAAAAATATTTTTTATTTATAATATATAATATATATATAATATTTTTTTTTTTATATTTTTTTTATAAACAAAAAATTAAATTTTATATATATATAATATTATATTATATATAATAAAAAATATATATAAAATATATTTATATATATATTAATTTTTTTATATAAATAATATTTTTTAAAAATATAAATTATATAATAATAAAATAAAATGAAATTATATATATATATATATATTATATAATATAAAATTATATATATATTATTTATAATATTATATTATATATATATAAAAATAATATATAAATATAAAAAATATATATATTTTTATAAATATAAAATATAATATATAAATAAAAAAAAAAATATAAAAATATAATATAAAAATAAAAAAAAAATATAAAAAAAAAAAAAATGTTTATATATATAAAATAAATAAAAAAAATATATATATTATAAAATATTTAATATAATTTAATATTATATATAATTTTTTTATAATTAATTATATATAAATTTTATTAAAAAAAATATATAAATTTATAAAAAAAAATATTTATAATAAAATATAAATATATATATATATATATAAAATTTATATATATAATATTAAAATATATATATATAAAATATAAATATATAAATATATATATTATATATATATATAAATATATATAATAATTTTATATTTATTTATTTATTATATAATATATATATATGTTTATATTTACCATAAATATATTTATATAATATATATATATATAATATTATATATTTATATAAAATTTATATTTTTTTTATTTAATAATAAAATAAATTATATAATAATATTATATATATATATATATATATATATATATATATATATATATATATATATATATAATATATATATATATATATATATAAATATTATATTTATAAATTTTATATATAATATATATATAAATTATTAAATAATTTATATATATATATATATAGTAATAATTTTAATATTTATAAAATATATATATATATTATATAAATATATTGTATATATAAATATATATATAAATATATATTATATATATATTTATAAAATTTATATATAAAATAAATTATAAAAACATATTATATAATTATTTGTATATTTAAATTTAATAAATTATATAAAATAAATATATAATTAATATAAAAATTTATAAATATAAATTATATATATAATATATTTATATTATATTATATATTTATTTTTTTTTAATTAAAATTATTATAATAATAAAAATAAAAAATATAATTTATATAAATAAATTAAAATAAATATAATTTTAAAAAAATATAAAATATATATTAACATATATATAAAAAAAAAAAAAAAAAAATTAAAAAATTAAAAATAATATATATATGTATATATATATAAAAATAAATATATTTAAAATAAAATTATAAAATTTTAAATAAATATAAAATAAAATAAATTTATATATATAATTAAAAAAAATATGTTAAATTATTTTATATTATTATGTATATAAATATTTAATATTATAAATAATATTATTATATAATAATAACTTTATTTTATATATTTTTATATATAAAAATATATATAAATTTATTATATAAAAATATATATATATTATTTATAAAAAAAAAATATTAATATATTTTATATAAATATATATTTATATATATAATATATATATATATATATATATATATATATATAATATATTTTATATATTATATATAAAATAAATATTTATATATATATATATAATTATATATAAAAATAATAAAAATATTTTTATTTATAATATATATATTTATTTTATTTTTAAAAACAAATATTATATATAAAAAAATAATTTATAATTTTATATAATATTATATATTTATTAATTTATTTTGTTATATATTATATATTAAATTTTGTATATTATTAAAATATATAAAAAATAAATATATATATATTTTATATATATTTTTTATTTTATATATATTTATTATAATTTAAAAATATTTTTATTTTGTTTTGATTATATATTTTTAAAAATTAAATAAAATATTTATTATTATATAATTTTTATATTTAAATTTTTAATTAATTTTTAATATATTATTTTTTATATTTAATTTATATTTTAAAATTAAAATAAATATTTATATAAATTATTTATTTTTTTTTTAATTAATTAATAAATAAATAATTATTATTATTAATTATTATTTTTTTATTTATTTATATTATATTTTTTATATATTATTTATATTTATATATATATATTTTTTATTTTTTTTTTATTTAAATTATATATAATTTTATTTTATTTTTTATAAAATATTTAATAATATATTTAAAATATATAAATATTATAAATATATAATTTAATAATTTTATTTAAATATATATATATAATATAATTAATATTTTTTTTTTATTATTAAAATAAAATATATAAATATATATATTATTTATATATTATATTTTATTTAATATTTAAAAAATATATATTTATAGTAATATATAAATAAATAAAATATATAATAAATAATATATATATATAATATATAAATAAAATAATATAAATAATAAATAAATATATAAATAATAAAAATATAAAATATATATAAAAAAAAAAAATAATTTATTATATATTAAAAAACATATTTATATATTTATATATATAAATAATAAATATATATTAATTATAATATAATATATAATTATATTAATAAAATATAAATATATATAATATGTATATGATATATGAAATAAAAATATATATTAAATAATATATTAATTAATATAATATAATAAAATAATAATATATTTTAAAATTATAAATAATTAAAATTTTTAAAAATAAAAAATATATATTTAATATAATATTTATAAAATATAATAAAAAAATAAAATTAATAATATAAAATATATATATATATAAATAAAAAAAAATATAATATTTTATAAATATATATATATATAAATATATATATATATATATATATATATATATATATATATATATATATATATATATATATATATATATATATTTGTTTTTTGTTTTTTCTTTTTTTTTTTTTTTTTTTTGTGTTTTTTTTTTTTTTTTTTTTTTTTTTGTTTTTTTTTGACATATACATATCACCACGGAACCGTATACTGACAGACGAAGTATATGGGGAAATTGATCATTTATCACGTAACCAATTATCAATTGCTGCAGAAATTCGCTTATCCAACAACATACGCATAACGGGCTTCTAAGTTTAAGTAAATTTTCACAGAAAACGAACTCGAACAGAAAGAAGCAAAAGAAAGTAAAAGAAACACTTACAAGACCTTTTAATCCATGGTGATATGAAAGCGACAGCAATATTTCCGCAGACAGATTATTCTGAATTTATAGGAAAATCTTCAACAGATTTATTTGACTTGTTTATCGATGATGGTGTTGTTCATTATGTACATCAAATATGACGACTGTTTTCTCAATTGTCCAGATCCCAAAATAGAATTCTGAATCTGACATCGGTAATCAGTTAGTAAAGGAAGCAATGCAGGGATAGATTTAGACAGATTATGCGTTTTTTTTGCATTGCGCGGGCAATAACAAGCCCCATACCGAAGACAAAATGTCGAAGCTTAGGCCACTCATTGAAAAGCTTCAAATAAATTATTCAAAATATTTTAAGCCGACAGAATGTATGGTGATACGTGCAAACAATTTATCCGTGGAAATCCTATTAGGTTCGGCTATAAAGTGTGGAGTTTAAATGCCACAAATGGCTACTTAATCAACTTTGACATTTATCAGGGAACTAATCCAAAGTCAGTAACAGAGTATGATCCAAAATTTGAAAGTCTACTTCACCGTTAGTTCTAATGCTAGACTGCTTGCCAGAGCGTGATCTTCGTTATCAAATTTACACAGAATTTGGTTTACAAGTTTCACACTGTTAACTGAACTAAACAGAGGCTATGAAGTTACAGGAACAGTTAGAGAAAATAGGGTTCTAAAGGACTATGTCATACTACTAAATTGGAAATCAAGAAAAAAAACGGGGACTGACAATGCTCCTGCAACCATGGTCTCAACTTCTGGTGGAATTCAATTAACTTCAAATTTCCCAGCCACATCTTATAAACGCCTATAACAAATATCTGGTTGGGACAGATCGCATGGACGAAGATATTGCACGCCACAGAATCGGTGTCCGATGTAATAAATAGTATTGGCCTTTACTAACTTGGCTGTTGGATACCGCTGTAAATAACGCATGGACCCTATACATGGTGGATATTCTAAGTGGAATAAATTCTGTAACCCAAAGAGGTGAAATCCAGGAGAAAAATCATGATAAGCATTCGGTCAAGTGATACATCGTATGAAAGCTTGTATTAAGAGGAATACAATGCAGTACTTATTTTCTCAAAATTTTAAACTTTATTTTGTTGAACAAAAAAATCAAAATCAAAAATAATAAACAAATAAACGCACTCTCTTAGCAAAGGAAGTTTCATTTGAGAACTTCCTTAAACTAAACTACGATTTAGCGACTTCTCTACAAAAAAATCTTTTCTTTTACTCATAACTTTAAAGATGTTCATAATGGTGTCCATTTGTTTCTTAACAAAGACCCAATGGGTGATAAAAACCATTTCTCATGTTTTGAAACATGTCTTGTGGAATATTTCTGATTTCTGCAATAATTCTGTCCCTCAGATCCTGAAGGTCGGTCGTTAATGTAGCATAAACCTTACTCTTCAAATATCCCTAAAAAAAGTCAAAGGGACTAAGATCCGGGGATGATGGTGGCCATTCATGTCCACCTCTTCGACCAATCCATCTATTTGGAAAAATTCTCTCGTCCAAGTCATTTGAATTGTTATTTGGAAATAGACCCCTTAAATTTGGGAGCAGGTCATCCGTGACCATAGAAAGATATAATTGCCTACCAAGATTACCATTCAGAAAAAATGGCCCTACCACTCGATCTCCAATAATCCCAGCCCATACATTTAATTTTTGTGGATGTTGCGTGTGAGTTTCCCGCATCCAATGGGGGTTGTGGTCAGACCAATAACGACTTGTTATGATTCACTTCACCATGAAAAAGGAAAGTACATTAAGGGGACATTCACGTTCTATAAAGCGCTTGAAAAGTTGGGATAAATTTCCTGAGCTTAGTTTTTGATCAACAGATTTGAAATTTGGAAAATGTACGTTTTAGTGTCGCATCTGTCGATTGGTTGTTCTAGATTTTTGAAAATATTGGTGCAAAACGAAAAAAACATCAAAATTTACGAAATCAAAAATTTAAAACAACGGTTACCTTCAAAATTACTTTATAGTGCGAAAGTAAAGAAACGCCTTTTTCAAAATTTCGGAAAATAACTGAGTTATTTTTACACAAAAGTCTTACATTTTGTCATCTAAGGCGTGTATGTAGTATTGCGTTAACTCCGCCTACTGTTGAGTGCACGTGCACTAGAGTAGTTGGTTCAAGTTTCTTTATTACCTATTTGCTGTTTTATTTATTATTGTAATATTTGTAACACAGAATCAGGTAAGAGAATTATTATGATTACTGATGGGATTGTGAGAATTATTATAATGAGTAAGTGCTACAATGATAGTGGAATTGAATTACTGCAATTATATATCAAAACGAATAAAACTATACTCGTAAAAATAGTGAAGTCGTAGCGGTTGAGGAAACCACCACCAAACCGTGCTGTTTCAGCTCCATCTCAGTTGTTAGTACCGGCTTCCACATCTCAGGGCGTAAGTATTTGAGATCATCGCGATGCGGACGGACATCCTTAGTGCTCACGCTCTTGATATTAGTGGGACGTACGTACTGAACAGTTTTTATAGTGTGTTGTGCCTGTATGGTATTATCTAAGTATACCTAGAAACGTATTTTTATATTCATCAGTGTGGTTGTCTATGTGTATGCGTGTTTGTATATACCTATAAAGTGATTGTGGGACATAGAATAAATTTTTAAAATGCCACCAAAAAGGAAAATAAACCAAGTCCGAAAAAGCGATATAAAAGGTATGCCACTTGTCACTTTCAAGCTGATACGTTATTGCGTAGTAAATACCTACATTCTTCAAAATTAATAATTATGTATGTACAGGGTGACTTACAAAACCGGCGATGAATACCCACAAAATGAGATGATCCGACCACTATTATCTTATGTAAATGTTGATAGTTTACCAGAAAAAAGTGTTTAAATTTTTCTAAAAATTGTTTTGGGTGCCCTGGAATTTCAGAAAAAAGAGCATAAAAATTCATAGAAGGCTGTATATTTCATTGTTTCATTCCTTTTCATTTTGTAAATAAAACGTCAGTTTTTGTCACATTCACATTCAGTAAACGGACACTGTACTGATTTATGGTGAGGCTCGCACACTCTTTCACTAACCTGGTGCAACATGTGAAAGATTTCGGTTGCGACAATGTTGAATGAAGTAGGGTTTTCAGTTGTTTTATAAACAACGACATAATAAATAGCAAGAATCGGATAACGAAGAATGAATGGCCAGTATAACAAGTGACAAAACAATCTGTCTTGTGGAAATGAGTAGCCATCGGATTTTATTTTAGAACAGACTTGCTTCAATGTAAAGTGCTAGAGCGCTAGTACTTCAGCGTTAGCGGTCGCATGCCACGTGGTTGGTGCGACCTTAAAAAGTGAGGTGGGTACCTTTTAATTACAATTTTAAAATAAGATTATCGCAACTGGGCGTTGAAGTAAGAAAAAAACTTAGAACTGAAGTAAGGGTTGATCCTCACGATTTGGAAGAAGCGACAGTTCATACTTCTGATACTCATATTGAATCATCTACAGCCATGTTCACGTATGTATCTATACATTTTGTAAAATGGATTATATTTAGTAGCATGCGATTTAGGGGAGAACCAAAAGCATCCTCAGACACAGTCATATATCGAGAAGATGATCCTCAACTGAAGTCTGGCGCGAGCAACAGTAGAAGTCCTGATTCGCCCAGGTTTATTTATTATTTTGACTATAGGATATTAAGGAAATCAATATTGTGAATACATATTTGCAGGCCTTCGACGTCTAAAGACGTTGATCACCCAGTAACGATAACAGAAACGCTGCAAATTAAAGAACAAGCTTTTGAGCCATTTCCAGAGGGGAGAAGAGTAGTAGATACACAACATTTTTTGCACAATATTACAGATCTTGATGATCATAAGCCGTTTGATTGCCGTTTTTCTAGCATGAAATTGATTCGCGAGATCAGGAAGGGTTTAATAAGTTCATTTGTATTTAAGTGGAATATGTGCAATATAGAAAAACGAGTATCGACAGAGCCTTCACATGGAAGTGTAACATCTATGGATACAAACTCTACATCTGTATTAGCTGCAATATCTACTGGATGTGGGCATTCACAACTGTCTCAACATGCTATTTTAAATATCCCTTCGATGACTACACGACAGTATTCAAAATATCACGAATTAGTTTCGCAAACCATTTTAGATACTTCATGGGTGGCAATGGAAGAAGCTGGACAGGAAGAATTGCGGTTAGCTAGGGAAATTGGAGATGTAGATGCCGCTGGTAACGGTCTCATAACAGTGATAGCCGACGGGGCTTGGCGATCGTATAAGGTTAATTACGATGCATCTTCTGGGATAGTAAATTGCATAGAATACGTTAGTATCAATACCACTAATATTCAATATTTTAGGCATGTATGGTTGGAGTTAAAACTGGAAAACTACTGTTCGTTGCCTCCAGAAATAAGTACTGCGCTAGAGCTGCCACCAAAAATGTGACAGCTACAGACCATCGTTGTTATAAAAACTGGCAAAGCACTTCAACTGGAATGGAATCCGACATAGTACTAGAGGGTTTCAAATCCAGCATTGAAATGCATAAATTGAAATATGTCAAAATAGTCGGTGATGAAGATAGTAGTGTATATAAGAAGCTTTGCACTGAGAGACCTTATGGTGGTAATGTTCACATTAGCAAAATAGAATGCACTAACCACCTTCTGCGAAACTACTGTACCAAACTACGCGAGCTGTGCACCAAAAGGAAAAGTAGCACTAATCAAATTGTTGCTCCTCAATTTAGAACCGTTTTAAGGGCCAACATTGAGAGGTTAAGAATTGATATTACAAAAGCAATACTGTATCGACGCAAAGAAGAAGGAACGTTTGAGCAACAAATTGCTGGATTAAAATCTGATATTTCCAATTGCCCTCATCACGTATTTGGAAATCATCTACAATGCGATGCATATTTTTGGACGGGCAGCAAGGCGGATGCCGTAAATTATATATCAGATGATATACTGTCCCTCGGTCAGAATGCATTCAGTTTGCTGTTGAATATGAACAACAACGCAGCTGAATGGTATGATTCTGTGGTAGCAAAATTCATTGGAGGCAAGCGTATCAATTTTAGCATAAAAAATAGTTATGATATCAGATGTCGAGCTGCGGCGCTTCAGTTTAACGAACTCGAGAAGGCTATATCTACGGTCCATAAACGAATGACTACAAAAAGTCCGGGAAAATACACGAAGTTGTATATAGAAAAGATGAGACAACGACGAATATACAATAAAACAAGCAAACAACTTTTCCCGACAATTTCAAAAAAGAAGAGTGGAACTACTGGTGCCGATATTGACTATGGAGCAGTTGAAGAATTAAGTACCAGTACAATGGAACAAAGGAAAGAGGGACTGTTGCGCCTAATCGTGACTTCCAATGTCCAAGAATTGGAAATGAAAACCCAGCAATCCTGTATGGAAGAGCGAAAAAATGTATAGGCTTACAGCGTCTAATTTTGGAGCAGTCTGTAAACTCAGGGCGAGCACGGATCCGACAACGTTAGCAAAACGAATTTTGAATTCTGCATTTACCGGATCGGCTGCTACCAGATGGGGTATAGATCATGAACCCATTGCACGAAATAAATTTAAAGATTAAAGATAAATTTAAAATTACCTTCAAAAATATGGTAGAATAGATGAGAATTGACGATTTGTCCCTCACTTTTCAATCAATCTGTACATTTACGGCAAGAAATACGTCTCCTTTACTGATATCTTTTCATCACCGTAGCAACGACTTGACTTTAGTAAGTTAGTTGTCAAAATTTGTTTGCTATTACAGTTTTGCTGATTTCAATACGAGTTCTTTCTGTTGTAGTGATATTGTAATTTAGTTTTTCTCAATCCGCCGACCTAGATCTCCATCTAAAAGTTCTTGAACTCCCGTCACGTGATACGCACGTCTTCCGTCAGCCTTAAGAGTCCTCCGTATTGTTTCTCGTGGCATCTGCAATACATTGGATGACCGCCGCAAGCTAGTCTCAGGATTTGCTTCGAAATGCTGGATTACGTCGTCAATCCCCTCAACA
Source organism: Vesta saturnalis (assembly GCA_036346205.1). Lineage (NCBI taxonomy): Eukaryota > Metazoa > Arthropoda > Insecta > Coleoptera > Lampyridae > Vesta > Vesta saturnalis. The sequence continues at coordinate 646,032 of JARFJB010002409.1, read as the reverse complement.
TTATGAAATTCCTCTTGATCTCTTAGGATCCTAAAAGATCCTCTCTCTCTTAGAGCAGTGTGTACTCTAGAGAAAACTCTCCTTTCTGAATGAATTCTTCTTGGGAAAGCAGCTGCATACAGTCTAGCAGCCTCACTCGCATTCCCTTGGGCAACACCATAATAATAATGAATATCGGCATATTTTCATTTGAAAACATGACTCAGGAAGGAAAACACGAACACGAACAAGAACAATAATAATAACAATAACAAGAACGACTCAAAAACTAAATTACAATATCACTACAACAGAAAGAACTCGTATTGAAATCAGCAAAACTGTAATAGCAAACAAATTTTGACAACTAAACTTACTAATGTCAAATCGTTGCTACGGTGACGAAAAGATATCAGTAAAGGAGACGTATTTCTTGCCGTAAATGTACAGATTGATTGAAAAGTGAGGGACAAATCGTCAATTCTCATCTACTCTACCATATTTTTGAAGGTAATTTTATGCTCTAAAAGTTTTTCCTGAGGTGTATTCCTGTAACAATTCAGTAATTAGTACGTCAACCATACGTTTTTTTCATATCGTTGTGAAGCTTATGAAAAAAGGAAGTTTTTCCTTTATCGGCCATGTATCAAATCCATCCCTATTGGAAAAATATTCCTCTTGGAAATTTGTCTTGGGATTTGAAAAAAAAATCGTTTCTGAATTCATTATGTCATTAATAATGTTGAATGATGAGTTTGTCTCGAATGAATTCAATATCCTTTAAGGCAATTACATCTTCTACAAATTTCTCCTAATGTGTTTTCTTGTAACTCTTCTAGTTTGGAAGATACAGCGTGATTTAAAAAATAAGTCCACGAAATAGAAAAAATTAAAAAAAAGTTAACATCTTGGAAACCATCAACAATAGACACACCCTGTATTAACAATTTTTTGTTCCTTTTGGCCAGAGGAATCAGCTGTTTTCGTTTTGGCCATCGAGTTTGGGTCACCCTGTATAAAACGCTAATCCAAAAACTGAAAATATTAATTTTACAGACTTCAGATACCAATCCACGTTGACTAGATTGATTTGCGAGAACTTGATGCATGACCAATCGCGTGCAAGCTTGATGTTATAAACTATCTCGCAATTGTGTATCACACACCTTCTAAAAATCACACTTCGAGAGTTGTAGCTGACCGTTTAAACCCCCTTAAAACAGTTCTATGACTGACCTCATTATCGCGCACTAATTGCCGTGCGGAAATGATGGAGTCTTCTTGAATAGCTAACAAAACGTTCAGCTTTGTATTTTCATCAACTGCTTCTCTTCTTTGTCTTGGCAGATTTCTGACATGACCCAATTCTCTATAGCGCCTTTCTATTTTTTTTATTAATTTCTCAATGCGAAGGGCTTCCGTTAAATAAGCCATACTACATAATTTACTACGATGTGAAGATGTAGAGGAATTATTTACTTAAATAAACGTACAAAAAAAAATACATGAAACAGACAATATTGTAATTTACTAATGTGGACGATAACAAATCAAGCAGGTAATTAAAATCGAGACTAAAATACAGAAGATTAAGAGCGTTTTTCATCAATGATAAGACCTGCATGTTATCAATCCAGCACATTTTTATCTACCGACCATTCAAGCATTATCGGAATTAAAAAGCATTAGTGAGTGTAAGGAACACAGAAGATAAGATCAGGCTTGTTGTGATAATAAATGCATGTTATCACTAAGGTACATTTTTACGTACCGACATTTCAATCATTTTCGAAATTAAATACCATTGAGCCAGAGAAAGTTGTTCATTTAGGTTTTTTCACTTTTTTTCAAATGTCCGAGAAAATAAATACTGCGTTGGATTCTCTTAATACAAGCTTTCACCCGGTGTGTCACTTGACCTACCCTTACATTTGAAAAACAAAGTTAGGTTGGTTTCGCAGGGGCATGAGAAATTGTAACCCCCAGATTGAGGGCTGGAAACAATTATAAAGAATACCTATCATGATTTTTCTCCCGGACTTCACCCCTTTGAGTTACAGAATTTATTCCACTTAGAGTATCCACCCTGTATAAAAATACAGGTCAGTGAATCACCAATTTGAATTTCAGACGAGAAATTGTGAAGGTATACCTACTAGATTTAAAACTATCCCAAAAAGTCCTGAAGACCAACAACCAGCCGAAATAGCGTCACTTTAAATAGAATTTCTGATATCAGGTATGACAACTTGGTTGTTCCAGTTTCAAACAACAAGAGGAAAAGATGTACTGGAGAAGGTTGCTGCAGTGTTGGCCGAACTCAGTGTAATAAATATGACTTTGGATTGTGTATTGAATGTTTTTATATCTTTCATACCAAATGACATGCTCAACTTTTTTGTGCTTATATATTTCTAATCATTAGTAAATATAATTTCATAATTAAAATTTATAAACTTGCTTTACTTAAAAAATAAAAATTCCGCCTTTGAAGGGTTAACTAAGAGCGTTAATGTTTATAGAATTCAAATGAGAATAAAATTAAGCAAGTAAGCGCTTTTAAACCTTAGAGTTTAATTTATTTCATTACAAGAGGAGGGCATATATGATCATAGGGGATGAACACTTTGTAAGTTCACTTTATTTTTCATATCTGAACGGTTTCCTTATTTGAAGATAGGGTGGCGCCTACAAATTGTTTTTGCAAATTAAGACTATCCTACGCAGACAAATTTGTGTAACGACCCACGACCAGCCATTGAGTATACCCGGTTCAATTCAGAGTTACTGTCATCACTAGAGCTCGGATTTATATGCACGAAAATTAGTTAAAATATGCTCATATATATGCATCTAAAATCTTTAAAATATGCACTTGATTCTATAAAATATGCACAAAAATATGCAGCATATGCACTACATTTTACTCACAATAATAAACAAAATATTTTTACTAATAAGATTAACTAATAGAATAATAAGACAATAACAGACAATATTATTTTATATTATATTTTAATTATGGACTAATATTAGTAGTTACTAATTAGTAGTTTGAAAATTTCTAAACTAAAGGATCATAAAAAAAGCTACTAAAGAAATGCCAATTATTGAAACGAGCTTTTCCCCCGCAAAATTTTGCGGTAAACATATGTTTTGAAATTATTTCTTTGAAAACAAACTTAAAATATTAGAGTCGGGTGCTAGACTTTTGCAAAATTTAAATCAATTTAATAAAAAAATTAAAACCTTAAAATCAACTTCTGGCTCCGTTATTTCTTTCTACACAAATTTACCTTTATATAAAAAAAAAATCGAAATCCGTCAAGCGGTTGTCTCGCGATCTGCGTGAACTATATGACCCGATTATTTTAATATATAGGATTATATAATTTTATTTGATTGAGTAGGTTAAAAAACATCTTTAAATTTTTGATATAAGCATTACGCATATTGCAATTGCTTATTAACATTAAAGTATCCGGTCTATTCACCCATTCCTAGAAATAATCTCATTAAATTGCTATTTGGAATTTGGATAACAAATGTAATTAGTCAAACGAACAATAATAGTAACTTATTGCCAATGGCCCTCAGAACAATAACCTTGAAAATTTGAAACTGAAAGATTTATTGCATTCTACCTTAATGAATTTCCTGTAAGAATACACATAATTTAATATAATTCCATTGAATCTCTAAAATGGGAAGAAGAAAAAAAACGGCGAAAAACTTCACGAATGTATAGAATAAATGTAATTTTTCATTTTCATTATAAAAAAATTTAAATTGAAAAAATATGCAATAAAATGCACGCAATGAGTGAAAGATGCAAAATATGCACAACATCACGTAAATATGCAAAATATGCAAAACAAAGTTGGTGTCAATCGATTTTAAATTGTGCGATTCGTGTATAAACAAAATATTTTTGATGGCTTATTTATATTATAGAATATGCATTTTGCATATAATCCGAGCTCTAGTCATCACCCTTAGGTTCCGTTAGACACGTGACAACCGATATCGTTATCCAATCTCTTTTCCTAATCGATCCAAGGTAATATGTAAGATTAAAGAAAATTATATAATTAAGATTTTAAAAAGTTTCACAAACGTTACAAACTGTTATTATTTGCGATTACCTGGTAATTTTACTAATTTGCGTTCAAGGTTAACTATTAAATATCTAAAGCAAATCTGTAACCCTTTTGAGACAATTACGAAATATGGAGTTATAATTTTTTACGGAAATAATTACAATTAAAGTAAATTTAACAAAATACATACCAACTGTATAGAAAGAGCACAAATAATATGTGGATATTAAAATATTGTTTTTTTACAAAGTATTGATAAAATGCAAACAATTTCGAAATTTAAACAAACTTACTCAGTAGATAAGTTTTATCATCCTAATAATAAAATACATTTTATTCCCAACATTATAAGTGTTTGTGGCGTAATGAAGTGTGGCAGTCTTAATTTAATTAATTTAATCTACATAAATCTAAACATTCAACTTTGACTATTTTCCATATTTATTTCCTTGATAATAAAAGGTTATCAGTACTCGATCTTCTTCCCAATGTACGCGGTTCATTCCGTACAAATTATTCCTTACATATATTGTGACCATGTTCCGACTCTTGGCATTTTTATTGTTTTCATATTATGTTATTGTTATGAATATGTTGTAGAAGATATTGACATAAACCAAAACGAATGGCTTGTTAGACTCAAAGTGTATGCTCTAAAATTATTTTGCACTATACAGGGCGTTTTCTTTTTTAAGGAGTTTGTAAATGTATTTTGTAACTGGTATTTGAAATTTTCCACATAATCTTAACAGCTTAATAGCAAAACCATTATCTGAGTTATGCCAGCCAACCAACAAGTGGGTTTCGCAATTATTGTAGCGCTAAGTTAGCATAGTCCCGTTTTACTTGCATGCATAGGTTAACCGATAATAATAGAGGATGTATTATTTTTATGTATAATTTTGGCAACGTTAGATGGTAGTAGTACACAGTCACCTTCCGCCGCCATCTTGGATTTTCTGGGGAAAACCCACCTTTCACTTTTTTATACACCCACGTGGGAGACCGTATTTTCCACCCCTATGGTTTCTTTTCGGAGGCCTTTTTCAACCACTTTTCAACCCTAATTATTTTTGTTTTTTACTCGCCTCGTGTAGGACGTGTTTTTTCACCCCTATTTTATGGCCGCCCACGTGTGAGCTGGTATTTTCACCCCTATGGTTTCTTTTCGAGAGTCAACCCTTGATGGAATTTTTAACCTAATTAGAGTCTTTTTGATAGCAATTATTTGTACTTGTTCACGTGAGGGGCAGATGTAGGGGTTGGTCTTGGACTTGGGGTTGGTCTTGGACCTGGAGTTAGTCTTAGGGTTATTTTTGATGGACAGCTTTAACCCTAATTAAGGTCCTTTTGGTTGTATTAAGAGCAGTATCCCTGGAGGTTAGGCAAACGCACACGCATACAATGTTGGAAATTGCATAATTACCCTAATAAGATATTATTATTAAAATTATCGATCCTATTGTTTTAAAATGTCATATGCTATTGGGTACGTTCGGACGATCTTTTGCCTATACGAGAAATTTATTTATACGTTGTATTTCTGATAAGGAGGATCTTGTAAGACACGTGTAGGGCTTCGCAACTTGTTCTCGGGCCTTCGCCCCTGGCTGGAGATGGTATGGGAACCCTAACCTTATAAGACAAGTGTAGAGCTTAGCCCCTATCGTGGCCCCCTTGGTGCAATTGTATGCGGGTTCTAACTTAATCTTACAGCTGTAGGCCTTCGCCCCGTCATACAAAATTGTATTCGAATAAGGAGACCCTAGCCTTGTAAGGCAGGACTTGTATCAGGGTCTGCGCCCTGGCCCCTTTGAGTTAAAATTGATTTTAGTGCCATCTAGTGGCGTATAGACTAATGAACATTTTCTATAATAGAAGTTGATAATGCACACTTCTCTCTTGCTCTATCTTGTTTCTCTCTCTCTCCCTCTCTCTCTTTAGGCTCTTTCTCACACACACACAAACAAATCAATTAATTAATTAATCAATCAATCTCAAACAAATCATGCTCGATCAAATCAACCAGATCAATCTCAATCAATCAACCGAAATTATGTCTTACAGTTTGCGGAAACCAGATTACAGTTCAAAACTGAATACATTAAAGTCTAAATTAAATATGACGTGAAATAATAAATAATTTCTACCCTAATGCAATGCTACTTTTTGTATAGGCAGATTCTCCCTTTCTAAACAGGCACCACTTATGCATTCGGAAAATTATGTCTGATTTATTTGCATGTTCGAATAGAAGTGAACAGCGAGTGAGTGTGGATGTGTGTACTGCGATCGCTGTAAGTTATTATCAGTGCACGTTAACATCTGACCCGCTGTTATTGATATCATTTAACATACATAAACTAAATGTGTAAGTTAAAAACATTTAAACTACTTCTAATCTTTAATCGTAACTATCAGTTCAGTAATTTCTGCATTTATGCAGAATTTACAAAAGAACAGCCATAATATGTATTTACCTCAACCGCAAGTATTTTATAATTCACAACCGGCATACGGAAACCAGCAATCATACCAGTATGGATTTATGCCATATGCTCAAAACTACCCCAAACCTACCCTAATGCAAACATAGCTTTTCCTGGGCCAACACTAAATCAAGTACCTAGCGCGCAATAATCGGATACATCACAGAATATAATCATCGATAAATCCGACGATGAATCACCACATCCATGGCAACAAATTAAAAAACGCAAGAGAATCACTCCAAAACGTTCAAACGTTCAAACGTTACAACAAAGTAACGCAAATCAAACAAACACTCAAAATAGATTTAGCGCATTAGATAACTCAAACACAAATGAGACAGCTCAAAATTCTAGTGGAAGTTCCGAACAGAGAATACTCAAACCCCCTCCTATATTTATATACGGAGTTACTAATTACTATAAAATGATTGAAGATCTAACTCAAGTTCTAGAAAGAGAACAATACAGCACTAAGGCACTGTCTGACAACACAATTAAGATTAACGTAAATACCCCAGACTGCTACAGAAAGCTAATCTCACATCTGAAAAATGTAAAAATTGTGTATCATACCTATCAGACTAAAGATGAAAGAGCCTACAGGGTGGTAATTAGAAACTTGCATCATACTATAGACATCGAAGAAATCAAGGACGAGTTACTCAAGCATGGCCACACTGTACGTAACATTACTAACATCAGACACAGAATATCCAAGGACCCTCTACCTATGTTTTTTGTCGATCTCGAGCCTGCCCAGAACAACAAAAAAGTCTACGAAATAAAATACCTAAACTATCAACAGATAAAAATAGAACCTCCGAGAAAGAAAACCACAATTAATCAGTGCCCAAGATGTCAAACCTATGGACATAGCAAAGGTTACTGCACTAAACCGTACCTATGTGTTAAATGTGGAGAGGGACACCAAACTGCCGTCTGCACAAAATCTAAAGACAGTCCCGCCACTTGCGCGTTGTGCCGAGGCCCGCACCCTGCAAATTATAATGGTTGCCGAATTTATCAGCAAATACAATTTAACAGAGGCAAAACAGCGTTTCCTCCATCCGCGCAAGCCATAAAGAATATGAACACGCCAATATTTGAACAAAAAGCATATACCTCCAACTTAAACAATTTAACTTATGCTCAGGTTACATCACCCCACTTCATAAACAACAAAACCCAGAATACAAACACCAATGACATAATTCTTGTCCAAATTCGAAACAATGTTTAGTCAATTAATGAATCAGAACAGCACGATGCTAAATCTGCTAACCACGTTAGTTAACAAATTAAAATAATGGATACCCTACGCATTGGTTTATGGAATGCAAATGGGCTAACTCAGCATCGTGTATTAGTCGAGCTATTTCTCAAACAGCAAAAAATTGACATTCTGTTAATTTCTGAAACCCACTTCACTGAATACAGTTTTTTTTTTTTTATGATTGTGGACCTGAACAGGCTAAATAAGGCCTATCGTGCTAAAGCACTCAGGAACACTTAGGAGGATGGATAGAGGGATAATGAATTGCCAATAGATGCCTATGAACAGCTACCTTAAATTTTCTCATATCATAAGTGAGAGGAAAACAGGAACTAGGGAGATCATTCCAGAGTTTAGAAGCCGTGTAGAAAAATGTGGATTGCGCCCGTTTGGTACGACAAGTGGAGATTTGTACTGCATACTGATGATGTGATTGAGCGAACCGAGTGTTTCTCGCAAAGATAGCCGGAGATGGTATCAAAGAATGTAATCCACCAGCACAATAGCCGTTACTTCAAAATACCTCACTACTCGACCTATTGTACCAACCACCCGGATGGTACAACCCATGCCGGTTCAGCTATCATGATTAGTAATAAGATATCACATCACGTAATGGAAGAGTTTTCCACTGAATTTATACAAGGCACCGTCGTAGATGTCAAATGCTCAAATGGCTCCCTAGCGATAGCAGCTATATACAGCCCACCCAGACATACAATACGGCAACATCAATATGAAATGTTCTTTCAACAGCTAAGAAATAAATTTATTGCTGGTGGGGATTACAGTGCAAAAGATCCAATATGGGGATCTAGAATTACTAATACTAAAGGCCGAGAACTTATCAAGGCGATGCAGGCAAACAACTATGGCCACTTATCAACAGGTGAGCCCACATATTGGCCATCTGATTTAAACAAAATTCCAGATGCTATGGACTTCTTCGTCACCAAGGCCATATCTCCTAGGTACTGTAAAGTAGAAACCTGTTTTGATCTCTTTTCTGACCATTCATCTATAATAGTCACAATGAGTACGTCTATCATTACTAAACAAAAGAGACCTTCACTCTACAATAAACACACAAACTGGGAAGCATTCAAAGAGTACCTAACCAGCAATTTAGAAATTCAGGTATCTCTAAAGACACAAGACGAAATAGACACGGCGGTAGAAAGATTAACGAACATCATACACCATGCAGCCTTTTACTCTACACCATCTAGAGGTGATAACCCCGTCATCATCGATAATTATCCACTACACATCAAAAATAAGCTTGCGGAAAAAAGAAGAGCCAGAAATACTTAGCAACGAACTAAGCATCCAGCAGACAAAAATAAATTAAATAGGTTAACACGGGAACTAAAACAGGCACTACATGATTGGAGAAATGAAACATTCAATGATTATGTCAGAAACGTTTCTCCCTATGGACATGGTGAGTATACCTTGTGGAAGGCCACTAGCAGATTCAAACGCCCAAACAATCCTATTCCACCACTGCGTAAAAACAACGGCTCGTGGGCAAGATCAGATGATGGAAAGGCTGAATTATTTGTAAATCACCTCTCAACCATATGTCAACCTCATCCTATGGCTGTTACAGCTGCAGAAGAAAGTGAAATGCTAAATTACCTACAGGCTCCTTATCAACTAAGCCCACCCATTAAACCATTCACGCCTTCAAAAATAAAAAATGTGATCAAAAATGTGAAAAATGGCAAAGCACCCGGATATGTACTCATAACCGCTAAAGTTGTGAAAGAACTGCCCCACAAGACGATAATGGATCTCACTCTTGGTGGGTGGGTGGGTGGCTTAGTGGGTGGGTGGGTAGGTGGGTGGGTGGGTGGACGCGTGCGTGCGTGCATGCGTGCGTGCGTGTGTGTGTGAAAGAGATAAAGAGCCTAAAGAGAGAGAGGGTGAGAAAGAAACTAGATAGAGCAAGAGAGAGGTGTTCACTATCAACTTCTATTATAGAAAATGTTCTATACGCCACTAGATGGCACTAAAATCAATTTTAACTCAAAGGGGACAGGGCGCAGACCCTGATACAAGTCCTGTCTTACAAGGCTAGGGTCTCCTTATTAGAATACAATTTTATATGACGGGGCGAAGGCCTAAAGCTGTAAGATTAAGTTAGAATAGGGTCTAAGCTCTACATTCGTCTTATAAGGTTAGGGTTCCCATACCATCTACAGCCAGGGGACGAAGGCCCAAGAACAAGTTGCGAAACCCTACACGTGCCTTACAAGAACCTCCTTATTAGAAATACAACGTATAAATACATTTCTCGTATAGGTAAAAGATCATCCGAACGTACCCAATAGCATATGAATATTTTAAAAAACAATAGGATCGATAATTTTAATAATAATATCTTATTAGGGTAATTATGCAATTTCCAACATTGTATGCGTGTGCGTTTGCCTAACCTCCAGGGGTACTGCTCTTAATACAACCAAAGGGACCTTAATTTGGGTTAAAGCTGTCCATCAAAAATAACCCTTAGACTAACTCCAGGTCCGAGACCAACCCCTACATCTGCCCCTCACGTGAGTAAGTACAAAGAATTGTTGTCAAAAAGACTCTAATTAGGGTTGAAAATTCCATCAAGGGTTGACCCTCGAAAAGAAACCATAGGGGTGAAAATACCAGCTCACATGTGGGCGGCCATAAAATAGGGGTGAAAAAACACGTCCTACACGAGGGCGAGTAAAGAATAAAAATAATTAGGGATGAAAATGGGTTGAAAAAGGCCTCCGAAAAAAAACCATAGGGGTGGAAAATACAGTGTCCCACGTGGGTGTATAAAAAAGTGAAAGGTGGGTTTTTCCCACGAAATTCAAGATGGCGGCGGAAGGTGCCTGTGTACTACTGATGGTTTTAATTTTTAATTTTTAGTTGTATCCATTCGATTAGAGTTTTTCATTTTCATTTCTTAAGTTAAATGTAATTGGCGGAGTTATTATTACGTGTTTGTGAAGAAATTTTGTTATAAAATTAAGTAAATCCGCTAGTTAATTGTAAAATTTCGATTTAATTGCATTGTCGACACTTAACTAAAAATTCACGTTGTCCGAGGTAAACATTATATGAAATTAAGTTAGATCGGTGTGGCTATTGTGATAATTCATATAATATTCGATTTCTAGGTTAAAATAAAAACTATTATCTGTGAAATTTTGTTTAATCGTTACATAGTATTCTACAAAATTAAATTAAAGGTTTAAAGATTAACAAAAATTACAATGAATGTAGAAATGCTGGATTATCTACTTCGAAAATAGAATATCAATGATAGTTCAAGGACCATCTGTAGAAACATTATCTTGGTTGACTACGAGTTTATTTGTATTATCATGATCGGACAGTTTTAAATTGCGTTTTTCAATTGGCTTTGTTTAATTTTTAGTGATTATTGACCATTGTGAACCCGAATGAAGGTTAAAAGATTTATGTATAGTGATAAATTTTAAATCATTGAGTCAGTTAATATTCTAATAAACATTTTAACATTCTGATTTTGTTTTAGCAATAAGTCAGGACTTCTTCCAGAAATATTGACAAAGTTTAAGAATTTTTTTAATACTTTATAGTGTACTCGACCAATATTTTTGAGGTGATTTTTGTTCAGTTAAGGGCTTCAGGTGATTAGTATTTCGTACGTTACAAACTCTATACTTACTCTTACGTGTTATAATTTGTGGTTTTTCAAACTGTTCTAACTTCGTTACATTGTTGAAATTTGTTTTAGTCGTTCTTTTGGATGTGGTTTGGACATATTTTTAGGTTAGTAACTTCATTTTTTTAGTAGCTCCAAATTTGAGCAAAGTTTTTTAATCTGACCAATAATTCCGCAACAATTTAGAACAATACCGGTAATTTGCCGTTTAATTTAGTTACGCGGATGTGGTTTCAACATGATGAAGCCACATTTTATAATATTTGAATTTTTGGGAATGCAACAGTCGAAATTATGTTTATTGAGATATACCATCGTCGTAGTTTATGTACGTTCTTCCTATATATAAAAATTACTACAATATAAACGAGGGACGTAACGTCAACTCTCTTTTTAGTATTGTTATCATTAATACTATTTAAAATGTTAGAGTTGAATCCATTTTATTGTTAGTTTTTCAACTTGCTATTCTTTTTCAATTAGTCGATTTATTATAAAATGTTATATATTCGTCTGATCAGTGTAAAGAGTTTTTTTATGTCTATTTGTAACTTAATTTTTATGAAAAAGGCTTATTTAGTTGGTTTTAAATTTTCTTTTCACTTTTATATGGTTTGTACCTCTTGTTTTGGATATTGTCAATGTAGTGGTAAGAATTCTGTCTTATAATTATAGGGTGAATGGCCCATCAATGCGGTTTATTAGTACTTTTTAACATTTCTTGATTTGAGACTGAGTGGCGCCCAATATTTGATTACTTTGCGGATTTTGACAATGAATTTAGTTTTACGTATTACCCCCCAGTGTTATGTATTATTTGGACAATATATTCATTAGGGTAATAGGACGAAACTTTGCATTAAAAGTAATGTTTACTTAGTTAACTACTTACATATCTAATTTCGCTTACAAATAAAAACAATTTAAAATTTACAATAATTTCATAATTCCGTATGTCTCACACTCCAATCTTCTTCAATCATACTGGCACCTTTTTCCCCAACCATCATAATGGCTGCATTCGTGTTACAACTTATCATTTTGGGTATTATCGATCCATCGATAACTCGAATTCCTTTCATTCCATGAATTCTCAATCTTGGATCCACAACTGCGTTAGGATCACTCTTTGGTCCCATTTTGCAAGTACCGACTAAATGATAAACGGTCATTGCCATATTTTTCAATGAACATTTCCAGTAATCTTCACTATCAGGTACGAATTGTCTGCAATTCTTTAAGTCTAGGTGAACCATTTCTGGTTTATAATCCGAAAATGCTTTGGTTTTGGTCAAGTTTTGGTAAAACCGTATTCCCTCGTACAATGTTTGAATATCTTCACCATTTGCGTCACTCATGTAATCGTTGATGATTTTAGGCGTATCGTACGGATTTGTGCTGCGTAGCAAAATTTTACCAACTGATTTTGGATATGCTACGCTTGGTACAAATATGATAAGATGTGATTTTGCATTATTTTCATTTTGTGTTTTGATCAGTTCATCTGGTAGCTTAAATACTTTTTGCATTGTTTTCATTCCACCGTATAGGTCGTTTTTGTAAAAGAGAATGTAATACGTTTCCAAAGTGGGATACTCCGAGTTATGTTTGCTATCATAGAAAAATAAGAGGTTTTCAACACCTGACCTGGCCATTGGTCCTGTTTGGTGCCTGAAGTATTGGTACCAGTCGTCAACGACATCATCTCGTTTTTTTTCTTGTAATGCGCCATCAGCAACATTATACATTAAACCAGAAAATAAAACGTGGTCTTGAAGATTTTGACCTACTTTTAGGTTTTTGATCACTGGAATTCCCATTTCGCGTAAGTGATCTTCTGGGCCAATCCCCGAATTCATTAAGATTTGGGGGGAATTTACAGTTCCTGCTGATAATATTACTTCCTTGCGTGATTTGATTGTGAGTGTTTGTCCTTTGATTCGAACTTCAACACCAGTGACTGAAAGATCTTTATCAATTAAAACTTTACCAACTTG